>JAIFZK010000018.1:2095000-2107500 GCA_027481765.1 Tenualosa thibaudeaui
TATGATAGCTTCTGCCGTTGGCCTAACGGAGGTCTTGGTGACTTTCTCCAACCCCACTGCCGCCCTCCCCCACCCCCCTACTCCCCGTGGGAGCCAACAGGGAAGGCTAATGAGAGCTAGTGAGCTTAGCTCAGCCAGGCACTCTTATTAAATTTAAAGCTCTCGCTCTCAAGATGGGCTGTCCTGGCTGCGGTCACGGCTGTTTGTGGAGGAGTTTGGCAGAGCCAAAGAGAGAGAGAGAGAAAGAGACAGAGGGATGAAACTCTTCCACAAGAGCGCCGGCAACCAACCCACAGTTTTGTCCGCTGGAGGGTAGCCATGTTTGCCAGGGATGAGATGGGGGAGAGTACCTTTGTCCAATGTACACCCAGACAGGTCAACATTAAGTGACTGTATTGAAATGTCATTGCTAAGCTAAGTAAACATATTAAAACGCCATTAAACATTGCCAAAAAGGCTTACCTCAGAATGACTTATTCGCCAGGATTTATGTTGGTGTGTCATGTGAATCATCTCGGCTAGAAATTAGAGCTAGAGAGAGAGAGGTAGACAGTGTGAGGGAGAGAGGGAAGAGAAGAGAGAGAAAATATGCCAGAGTTTACTGCGTTCTTTAGGGTACTTACAGCCAAGTCTATACAAGAAGCAGCTGACTTCTCTGGTTCTTTAGCACTGTAAGCAACAATTGTGAGCGCGCCACAAAAAACAAACTAAATGAGATCTTATTAAGTGCTGTCAAAAACAGCAAAGATGCATACAGTACAGCGTTCCACAGTCTCTTCTGCAGGCAAATACACTCTACACTCTTAGAAACAAAGAAAACCTCTGCCAAAAAGTCAGGTTGCAAGTATAGATTTCTCTATCACATTTGTAGTTCAGACCGGGCCCTTCCAACCATTTCCATTCTAGCAGAAGTCTCCAACAAATGCTAATGAAGCAGATCTGTGGGGTTCTATGTTCTAATGAAGACAAACACCAGCAAGAAAAAAACACAGCAAGGTTCTAGATCAGACAGCCTTTACCCACTTTGTGGAATGATGACATGTTGTGGAAGACCTGTTCATTTGGACTCCATTACGACACCAAACACCGGCAGCGGTGGCCTGGACGGGCCGAATTGACTCGGCCCTAACCGAGGGGAAAGCGTGGCAGAGTGAATCAGAGGCTCCCTATGCACATTAGCCACAAGCTTATTAAGACCAGATTGGAGTGATTGTGAAAAAGACAGGATATCCTTCTTTTTTCAGGGGAGGATTTTATGACTGGGTGTTGGCCGTGAAAGGGAAAGAGAGAGAGGGAGAGACAGAGAGAGAAGGTGGGTAGACGGATAGAAAGTGAGTAAGAAAGAATAAGAGTGAGAAAAAGAGATGAAAAGAATGGTAGATAGAGAGAGAGAGAAAGAGAAAGAAAGAGAAAATGAGAGGTGTTGACCAGATGATTTTTTTTTCCACACAGACAGCTGGTTTTAAACATGGTTGCTGCTCCTCAGCTGTCGGCTCTGTAACTCTATCTCACAGACTCACGATTTAGGGCCTCAGTAAAGGATGAGCAGACATGCATTGCAGCTGTGGCATCCTTGACCCTCAAACAGACATACACACACACACGTGCACCCTTCCTAGCATCCAAAACCACAAGCACACACAGGCACAGAGGCACACACACACACACCCCTCCCTTTTTTTTCCAAGTGTTGAAACACCTGTGGGAAATGGCGTGCCAACGTACACGCAGCTCACATTCAATTCCCATAAAGCTAACATCAAAGTGAGGCAGCGTCACGCCAGCAACAGTAGGCTAGCTATTGAGTGATAGCATATGAGAGCATGAGAGACAGTATGTAAGTGACGGCGCGCGTGAGCCTCTGCCCTCACTTCCTCTTAGCCTCCCTGCCACCCTGTGTGGCCCAAAGCCACAGTGGCATCGCCAAAGAGGAAGGGGGGGGGGGGGGGGGTCGAGCAAAGCAGATCCAGCCCTGGGGACGCGCTGACATGCCCTCATGTCTTGCCTTCAAAGAGCTCTGTGGTCCCGAGGAAGCAAATTGAGCAAACCAACAAAGTGACTGGCACGGCCCTGGGAGGGGCGGCTGCGGTCTGCTACTGCCGGGACAGAGGCCTTTGTCTGCCAGCGCACATCACGCCGTATTACCCCCCTCCTCCTCCCCACTTGTGTACCCAGTGGATGGAAGGGAGTTGGGTTGTGGGGCTGGTAGGGGGTAGAAGGAGTAGGATATTGGAGGGAGGTGTGCCATTTCTGCCATCGCTGAGGTACACCAACAGTGAGTTGCCGTGGCAACTTTGCCGAAAGACATGCTCTCCTGGGCGGGCCGCCACAGGAAATGAGAGTGACGGGTCACCACGCTCGCAGCAGAAAGGCAGCAGCCAGGCTCTGACTCTGTTGACGGATAGAGACACAGAGAGAGAGACACACACACAGAGACACCGTAGTCCAGTTTTGTCTCCGTCTGACCGTGAGGTCGGGCCGCTAAGCGCTCGACGAGACTCCGGCAGAGAGTTGCTTTCAGCAGTGAGCTTATGTAAATCTCTGAGGGACACGTGCCTGGAAACAATGACCAAGAAAAAGGCTTTCCATCACAATATATTCCAGCTGGGGAATACATTAAGGTTTTGGTGCATGACACCTTTGAATCCATCTGCCTCCTTATGACTTCCAAATGCTTTTTTGGTGAGTGTGCGTTTTTCAGTTAGCTCACTGGGAACACATAGTGCTGACTGTCACAGCTCTCTACAGTGATCCTGACTCACCTCTCCTCCACTCTTCTGTTACCCCATCTCTCCTCGTTCACCTCTTTCTCTCTCTCTCTCTCTCTCTCTTTCTGTCCCTTTCTCTCTTTCTCTTTCTCTTGATCTGTCCATCTCCCTGTGATGGACTATATCCTTTCAGACACCTGCTTTACAAAGGGGCCCACATCAACCCATTCTCTTCACACACACACACATACACATACACACACACACACACACACACACACACTGTCTCAACCAGCTCTGCATGTGTTTTGATCTGTCCTAAAATGCAATTAAGTGACTGTGCGTTCATTCACTGCGGGCAGGCTGACCCAAACTCCTGCCACTGGGAGCCTGTGCTACATAGAAGAGATGAGATGAGATGAGATGGGATGAGATGAGATCGACTCAAGTGGATTAGGCTCTGATCTCTGGCTGGCCAAAGACAGCCCCTGAACAGGCTGCCGCTGATGCTAATGTGGGCCTGACACACTTCAGATGGCCTCTTGATCGAGCCAGAGCACTTTCCCTCATTTTTCAACTCACCCCCTTCTCCCCCACACTACCCAACACACACACACACACACATACACACATACGCACACACAAACACATACACACACACACACACACACACACACACACACACATACATACACACATGCAAACACACACACACATACACACATGCAAACACACACACACACACACATACACACACATGCAAACACACACACACACACACAAATACACATACACAGCCCACACACACACACACGCAAGCACACACACACGCAAACACACACACACACACGCACACACACACACACACACACACACAAATACACATACACAGCCCTCGAGCAGCAGTTCTACACGGGCTCTTGCTTCGGGAGCAGACTAATGCAATTTGGTATCTGTCAGAGCGGCAGCCTGGCTGCGGATTATTAAAACAAGGCGTCCCCTCATCGACTGGGAAATGAGTGCCTCTGCCTCTGATGTCAGGCCACTGCTTCCCCCCCATCTTGGCAGCTTCCTCGATCCTTATTGATCGGGGAAAACCAGAGTCACTGGCTCTCGTCTCCTCAGAGTGAAAAGCCTTGATCGTCTTCTCCCACTCCATCTGCCTCTCTCTCTCTCTCTCTCTCTCTGTCGTTCTCTCTCACTTTTCTTATCTCCTTCTCACTTTTTTCTCTCTTTCCCTTTCTTTCTTTGTAGGACCCCCTCACTCCATCTTCCTGTCTTTCTTTGGTTCACCTGCTCATGTGCACAGTGGCCCCTCTGTTGGTTGGCTGTCCAGGAAACGCTGGCCTCCTGCCCTTTGACCCCATGCAGCCAGGGCCTGTATAAACAGCTAATTGGCTGGGTTTCCTGTTTGGCCTGATGGGAGCCTTGCCTATTTTGGAGCTGTTTATAGAAAAGCTTCTCAGCTCTGGCTCTCTCTCTTACCTCTCTCTCTTTCTGTGACTGTGTCACTCACACACACACACACACACACGCACACACACACTCACACACACACACACACAAACACACGCACACTAAGACACAGACTCATATGCTCTGTGTCTCTGCTTGCGCACTATTCTGTGATGCCATTCTGGGGAACAGTGCAACCAAGCTAGAGTCCCCCCCCCCACACACACCCCACCACCATCACCACCATCACCATTCACCCCTTATGTTTTACTGCAAAAACGTGTTTTCGGTATCTCTGGATTCAGTGCCTGTGTTGGGGTTGATAATACACCATTACCCAGAATAGCCTTGTATTCTCTCCTTTTTTCTGACTGCAGTTCTAAAATGGGTGATGGCTGATCCCTTGTTGAGATGTTTGTTGTTTGTTGTGTGTTGATGATTGCGAGTGGGGGAGGAAAATAGCAGCTTTTAGATGTGTTCTGAGCTTCAATGACAGATAGAGGGATAGAGAGAGAGAGAGAGAGAGGGAGAGTGAAGAGAACCTATGGGGAACTGCTAGTGCTGAGAATGAGGAGATGGTTCTTAAGAGTAATGGAGTCTAGGCCAAGTAGGTACAGAGCAGCAGGCCACTGTCTCGTCACCTAATGGAGAAACAGCAGTGAGCACACAAGCCCACAGTAACAACCAGACAAGTACACTCACTCCTCTTCTCTCTCGCTCTCTGTCTCTCTTTCTCTCTCTGTCTCTGGCTGTTTCTCTCTCTCTCTCTGTTGCTCTCTCTCTATCTCTCTCTCTCTCACACACACACTCTCCCTGGCTCTTTCTCTCTCTTTTTCTTTGCTCTCTCGGTTTCTTTCCCAAACATTTACACTTCACGTTTGGACATGTTCATTTGGCTGTAGAGTTTGTCCAAAGCCAGCCACAAGTGAGGTGGAATAGAATGGGACAGTGTGCCAAAGGGGAAAATACTCCAGGGAAAGCATGGACACAAGAAACATAACACAGGGAGAGGCAAAGAGCCTCCTGCATCTGACATCAGACAATTTCTGCTCAATGATTTTGGGATATTGCTAAGTGCAGTCCTCTGTTTCACCCCACCCATCCCCCAAATGCACCCCCCCCCCCTAATATGTGATATGGGTTGTGATTTGTTTCTGGTTTACTGTAATTTGAACTGGAGAATGGCCAGTGAGACCTGAGAACATTCATATTCGCTCACAGAATTCATTCTCCAGCCAAACTATTCCTAAAGCACCCTGACAAACACCTTAGCTCTGTATCAATAAAATAATGTAAGCAGCATAGCACTATGATTGTATGCCCATTTCCATACAATCCAATAAAGAAATGAAATCCATGAAATTATTAGTCTTAATTATTTAGTAATTATAATAAATCTACAGTGTTCATCTAACTGTAGCTAAATGCTAACAATACCTTAATGTTGTATATCAACATATATCAATGTATACTTTTTAATATGACTGAAAGTAGGCAGTGTTTGTAGTAGATGATCCTCTCATCAGCAATGCTGGTAAATAATAGGCTTACTAAATGCCAGCTATCACTACCTAAGGTCTCTGGATTGAATTATGTGTGGCTTGTCCCACTGCCAGGGCAGACTTTCTCCTCTGCTTCTCTGCGTTGAATTATGCAGCCAGTTCCGGATCTTCTCCCTTCTTTCATCTGGGAATCTGGGTTGAGTTAGAGTGGTGGTAGTGTGCCCAGCTGAAAGCGTGAGACCTCCGTTCTGACCGGCGCAGGTTCAAATGCGGGCCAGAGTCACGCCGGGCCACCAGCTCGCGAGTTCCTCCTCTCACGTGAGTCGGAGAGATTGGACCAGGACCCCTATGCCGTAGGGAAATTTCCAGAGGTTTTTGAAGGGGTTGGTGCTTCATTTCGGTTTTCAACAAGTCGTGCATCAGGTTTGAGACACAGTTAGCAGAGGGCGCATCCAACTCCCAGGCCTCCAGGGCTGTGACTGATTGCCTAAATGCTCAACACAACACCTCAGATTGATATATATATATATAATTTTTACCCACTGACACATACTTTTTTTCTTGTTCGACATATTAAAGAAGTTGTATGCTGTCTATGATTTGCATGAGTAATAAAAGAACATTATTGGGAAAGTTTGACATTCAACCTTGTGTATACACATTAAATCAGAGATATAACCCAATTTAAGATGTAGGCTCGGTCTGATTCCCTCTGTGCTCTTCACGATCTTCCTTAATCATATAAACAGGATCAAATTGTCATATACTGTATGCTTTTGGTAAGAAACCTTGTAAAAACAGATGGACTGACTGTGCTTGTTTGGAGCGTGCCCAGATGAGTGAGTGAATGTTGGGGTTTCATCTCCTTAGCACTCCCTCTCTGATTAAGTTTGACTGGTGAATGGAGACTCTGTGGAATAGTTCACATGTGTGCCACATCAGCTTGTTGGCCTGTGCCTTTTCATGAAGCCCAGCTCGGTCAGGAGTGTGAAATGTGTGAGTGTGCCTGGGCGGGCTTTTGGCATGTTTGATAGCACAGAGTTCTGACTTGGGGAGACAGTTGGTGGCTGGTTGTGTGTGTGTGTGTGTGTGTGTGTGTGTGTGTGTGTATTTTCTCTGTGTAGGTTGATGTATTTGTCACATGATGGTTTGATTAAATCGGTTCATTAGGTGGGCTGATGTGGGGGGCTATGAGTGTGTGTGTGTGTGTGTGTGTGTGTGTGGGGTGTTTGAGGAGCTGGGGTCTCATTGATGTGGTTGGTAGGAGGGAAACCAGTGGCGGCTGCATCTGTAAAATCCTTGAGTCTGTTCACAGCTTGCTGCCTCCTTGGGAGGGGCATTACTCACCACACACACACTCACACACACACACACACACACACACACACACACACACACACACACACACACATGCACAAACACATCCGCACATAAACTCACACGTACACATACATGTGGCCACTGCATTCCACTGTGTAGGCTAGATTAGAAACACACTTCCCCTCACAAAGCTGTATTTGCAGCCAATTAAGTGTGTGTGGAGATCTGGAGAGATCTGGTAGAGAGCTGAGGGTGGTGGGGGTAGTGGTGGGTTTAGTTACGAGGCTCTGTCTCCAACTGGGCACCCACCCTGTGCTGAATCCTACTGTACCGCAGGCCTCTTGAGGACACTGACAGAGACTCAACCTAACTCTGAGGTCAGAGCCTCAGAGCTTAGCTAGAGTTAGCTTTTAGCAGAGTAGCAATTACAATTTGCTTACAATTTTTGCCCATTGGTTACTCACCTAAAACCAGTGTTTTAACCTCCTTAACCTTAAAGCTCCAAAAGTTTTTGTGATATCCCTTAAACACATTGTGATAATGCCTTACACACATTTTCTGCTTGCAATTTGCAATTCTTCAACACACTTATTTAAAACACTATGCACTTTTTCACACAGTGGACACATGAAATAAAAACTGCAATCACTGGGAAAGCACTTGAATGCTAAACACATCTGCTTACTGATCTAAGATCAGTTTATTTTGATGAAATGTTCGTAGGTGCCAAATGCCAACTGTTTAAGGGGCATTGGAGACACTGGGGCATTGACAATGACAATGAACCTTTGACCTAAGTGTGTGTAATGATGTGTGTAATGATTTGACCTAAGTGTGAGTGATTTATCTCATGTGTTATTGACTTGTGTGTAATGTGAGGTGTTGCAGCAATGGGAAAAAAATGAAAGTGAACAGGACAGTGAGATGCATATTATACATGCATATTACCATATTGTGCACATATTGCATATGCTTTTTTGTGTGTGTGTGTGCTATTAGCAGAGTAGGGTGTGTGTGTTGTATGTGTTGTATGTCTGTGTAAGAGAGAGCAGAGAAGACAATGAGATATTGCATATGCTGTGTGTGTGTGGTGTGCGTGTGCAGGCATGCACTAGCTTTTAACAGTGATGTGTGATGTGTGTGTGTTTGCTGTGTTTGCACAAGAGTGAGCAATTGACAGTGAGATATTGCATATGCTTTATTTGTTTATATGTGTGTGTGTGTGCTGCCCTAAAATGTCACTGTTGTGTAAGAGTCTATCTCCGGGTCTACGGGTTTCTGTTGAGGATAGGAATGGTGGCAGGGTTTCTCAGGCCCCTCCGCTGTGGCCCGTCCATGGCTCCAGTGAGATCAGAATCGGGAGTGGACAAGCGTTGGTTCCCATGCATGAGGCTGAGCCATGAGCCTTAAGCAGGATTCTTCCCTCAACTCCCCCCCTACCGGTTCCTCTGATAAGCCTGATAAGAGCCCCATCTCTGACCACACCACTGCCAATAGGGAGAGGGATAATTGTCATGGCGGCAGCAGGGATTTTGTTTGATGTGGACGCCGCTTCCTTTTGATGTAAAAATGTATCCAGGGTGATTATCAAGATTATGGTTTCCTCCAACCCCCCTCCTCCCCAAACCCGTCCTCTCCCTCACCTTCCTCCAGCTGCCTCCTCCAACACCCCTGCCACCCCCACCCCACCCCCACCCCTATTAAGTCCAGTAGATTAATTGGAACCAGCTTTGTCTTAATGTCTCCCTCTCTGACCAGAGCAATCACGAGAGTGACTGCTGGGTGAGTGAACTTGCCGTCGGCCTCATAGCCTTTTTTGGGTCTCTGCTCCTTCCTTCTGACACTCATGTTACTGGATCTGGAGCTCTCTGAAATGTGGAGAGGGTGCTATCTCTCTGTCTAATCTCTCGCTTGGTTTTGTTGTCCAGTCCATAAGTGGTGATGGCAAGGGGTTAACACAGCTGAGCATCATCTAGCTCAGTGTGTTATTGTTTATTACTGCTTATTGTATTATTTATTTATTTATTTTCTCTGTGTTTTGCATGGGTCCTAGGGTCCTAGTTACACAGAAGTTTTTTCCAGGCACGCTAGGGCCAGGGGTCGGAACACAAGTAAAACACTGACGCACGTTATTTGTCTGTGTTATGTGTGTGTGTGTGTGTGTATTTCTGTGTTTTCTCTCTGTGTTTGTGAAATCTGTTGTTAAGGCCTCTACCTCCCTCTCTCTCTCCTCTCTCTACCTTCCAGGATTTTGAGCAGCAACCGAATCAGGGTCCTGCGAAATGGCTCTTTCAGTGGACTCTCCGTCCTGGAGAAACTGTAAGTAAATCACTGCTATTATGACTATAATCACCACCACCACCATCAGCCTTTGATGTGTGCTCTCCCTCTGTCCTCTGTTAGCCTCCAGCAGACACACATGCCTGCCCTCACCGAACATACACTGATAATGGCTCTTTTCACATGTTCCTCAATACACCACAGAGGACGTCACACTCGGTCGCTTGTTCTGATTCATCTTCCCAAACACACACACACACACACACACACACGCACGCACGCACGCACGCACGCATGCACACACCACCGGTCTCACACTTCTCTATCCCCAATCCCCTGAAGACACAGCAGGACTACCACCAAAGGATCTGCGCATCCACATGGGCCTCGAGGGGAAAAAAAAGAATTGGGATGAGGTCCAAGAGGGAGGATGAAACAGACCGCTAGCGGTTATCACGGAGGAGTTATGTGGAGAGGATGGCGTAATTACAGCCCCATCCGTCTTTATCAGAGCCGCCCCACGGTACCATACGAGATAAGGGGGATCACGGGGAGGAGATGTCTGTGAGATGAGTTTAGCTCCCGTTTTTTTTTTTTCTTTCTTTTTTTCCCCCATCTTCTCTCCCTTACACCACCCCCCCAACACACACACACACCACATCCAAACCTCTCTTTTTCACACAAAAATGAAAAATCAGGTGCTGACAGAAGTTTGGTGATTCACCATTTGTCTGGGGTTTTTAGTCAGATGTGGGCCATGAGGCTTCATGGAAGGTGTCATGTTGTTAAAATGTATGAGGCAAACTCACACCTCCTTAAACAAGGCCTGGCAGACGTTGATAAATCGAAACATAAAGGTAATGACAGAGAGATCCGTCTCCATGGTATTACTAAAAGTTCCGACATTCCAATCATGCAAGATAACGGTTACTCTATTTCATTGTTGGATGTGAAACAGGAAATAAATACTAAAAGATCACATAAAAACATAAATACACAAAAGCAGTATAACTAGCAATGCTTTGTTTGTCGTGGTCGTTTTATTGTGTTTTTGTAGTCTCCAAAAGGAATTGAAACCATGTTTGTTTTCAAATGTGGCAAACCCCTCAATAAATCTACGTTCAGGGTTTGACCTTCCTCCCTCACAGACGTTCTCATTTTTGGAATTTTATGAGGGCTTGTGAGTAGTTAAAATCTCACTGGGAAGTGATTAAGAGATTCTGTCCAAGGTAAGCTGGTAGTCTTGGCATAGGTGTTTGTTTGACGTAAAACGATCTGATATTGCTTGTTTTTGCAAGTGCAGACAAGGCCCCCTAGAGAGCTCCGGGGTTAGCAGGGTGAGTAACGTGAGCTAGCCCACTAACAGGCCCCCATACCTGAGACACTGGTAAAACCATCAGGGGGTCGGGTGCAGCATGCCTAGAGGGGTCTGCTCATAGACCTTGGAGAGAGACAGACAGCCCACATGCAGATGTGAACACACACAGACACGCATATAGACACACCACGCACAGATTTTAGTACTGTACTTGCAATCCAAGACAAAAGATAGATATCAATGCCTATTGAACCATAAGGCAGTAATTAAATGCACATGTAATAAAAACACAGATACACCCAGACTGACATTTGGTCATGTGACTTGGAGGCCTCTCCCTCAGAAGGAGTTCAGGGTCAAGTCATACATTACACAAAACTATAGGCATATGCATCGACAGAGATTAATATTCTCCTCTTTCTCTCTCTTTATGTCTTTCTTTCTCTCTCTCCATCTCTCTCTCTATGTCTCTGTCTTTATGCACCTCTTCCCTCTCTCTTACACTTGCATACACACACACACAGACACACACACACACACACACACACAGACCATCACTGTAAGACCAGTAAACACCCCTTTTGACCACCCTAATGCAATTCCATCGAACCACGCACATTAGCCATCTGCTCCTCTTTCGAGTGTATTGCTCTGTTGTGGCGATTAGTACTTTGCCTTGAATGCTCCACAGTGTTGCAGCCTCTTGGCATTCCTAGGCTCACTCGGGACTGTACACATCCGCATTAGAATGTCTGTCTGTCATCTCCTGGGACAAAAATGACCCGAGACATGGCTACAAATCGCTATCTGCGACTGGACAACTGCAGCGCATCGCGTAGCTTGCCCGGCGTTCCCCTTCCGAAAGGGATTTGTTTGTGTTGTGTTTTGTCTCCAACTTGGACCGGCGTTCAGGGCTGGTCATTGTTTCCAGGCTCTTGTCTACATGTGCTTGTCATTTGCCGCGGTGGTGCGGCCGTTACTCATGCGCTTGGTCAGCAGCGTAATCAGAGGCCGGCCCACAATGGCAGAGTCAACGCACTTGGTGGGCTCATGACCAATGGAAGGGCAAACACCAAACACCCACACCCACCCCCACACACACACACACACAGTTTTGCATTTTTTTTATTTCAGACCTTGACTACTGTTTTTGCTATGAGAGATATTTCAGGTTTATTATCTTCACTTTCCTTCTCTCTCTCTCTCTCTCTCTCTCTCTCCCTGTGTTTCTCTCTGCCTTTCACTGACTCTGTTTCTCTTTATTACTGAATATGTGTTTCTGTTTGTGTGTGTGTGTGTGTGTGTGGCTGCATGTGTGTGTGTATCCTATTATGGGCATCCCAGACTCTGTCCTGGCTGTGCTTCAAGCCAGTACTCTCTAAACAGAGCAGTTCCACTCTCCAGCTCTCTCTCTCTCTCCTTCTCTCTCTCTCTAGCGCTCTTTCTCCACATTTCTGTCACTGTATCTTTCTTCAATTCTTCATTCAACTCTCTCTCCATCTCACACTCCCAGTCTCTTTTGTTCTCTAACCCCCCCCCCCCCACACACACACACCCTGTTAGCTGCCCCTGTTAGCATGTGGGAGTTGTGTGGCAGCACTAAAGAGCTTGAGTTGAGCATAATCACAGCCCTGCTGCAGGAGAAGCTGTGGTCCCAGCCTGGTTAGGCCCCCACCACGGGGCAGCTGGGCAGGGAAACCCTCTGACATTACCCCACCCCTCCCCAGCCTGAGCCAGAACCTCCACCTCCACCTCCACCACCGTCACCACTGCCACGGCTGCTGCTGTGCCATGCACACAGTCAGCTCTTTCATTGGAAAAGGCCCGAGCCCCTGAAAAGAAAGGGTGGCCTTCATAAAGTGCCAAAGCCACCCAAGTGCAGAGAGAGGGCGTTTTTTGGGGGGTTGTTTGTTTTCA